>BSBK01001836.1:0-10000 GCA_027943335.1 Chamaecyparis obtusa | reverse complement strand
TCACTCTATCAGACCCCCCTAAAGGTTTAGTCATTTGGGATTTCATGATCTCCTCTAGAGAAATAGTACGTAGCTTCACCACTTGGAAGTGAACAATGGTTTATCAATCAAATTCTGGCATGACTCATGGAATGGTGCTCCACCCCCATCACAAACGGATGATATAGAAATCATAGTTGCTACTTTGGAAAATGAATGGGGTACTTGCCTATGTGACTATGTTTTAGTAGTATGCTTATTCTCAAGGAAGGTGATATGGAAAGATCCCCATGAATTGTCACTATCCCCTCAAGGAATACAATGTTTGGAAAATATTTTCTCAGAAAAATTGGTCTAGCTCTCACACTTGGAGGATAAATTGATTTGGGCTCTGGGGAAAGATGGAACTTCACCATCAAAGAAGGGTACAAACTTATCCAATAGAGGGATACCAACATAAAACCATCCTATGCCTACACATTTTGCTAGAATCATCTGACTCTGCCTAAGCCCAGATGTTTTGCTTGGATAGCACTAAAGAATAGGGCACTAACTAGTGATTGTTTGCACAGATTAAACATTGCACAACCATTTAATTGTCTACTATGTTATAGACAACAAGAAGATGTTGTTCATCTATTTCTAAATTTCCCATTTGTACAGGACTGCTGGCTATTTGTCCTCGGTAAATTACATTATTCCACATCACTTCCATACAAATTATGGGACTTATTTGAGTCTTGGCTAGAACTATATTCCACATCCCTTTTCTCCGCTATTTGGAAATGCATACCAGTGCTAGTAGTGTGGGCAATATGGTCGGAGCGGAACAAAATAATTTTTCTGAAAACTTCTTTTCCCATCCAAGTAGTTACCTCAGAGATGGAAAGATCAATATTTGAATTAGTAAATGCTAGTCATAGTAAGCTCAGATATAACTTAGTCATGATAAGTTGGGACACTTCTATATTGTGTGAATGGAAAAACATACATGTTCCTTTCAGTTGGTGTCAGCAAACAACATCTACTAAGGCACATAACAGAGCTTCAGTCAAATGAATACCACCCTCTATAGGGGTTGTTAAAATAAATTTTGATGGTTCTTCAAGAGGAACCCAAGGAAATCAAGTACAGGAGTATGCATTCATGATCATCAAGGCTCACTGCTAGCAATTAAATGTTGTCCACTCCCACAAGGATCAAATAATATGGCAGAGGCTCAAGCATTATTTGCAGGCTTAGTATTGGCTAAAATTGGAGGATTTCAGCATATTCATATAGAAGGTGACTCAATGATTATAATCAAAGCATGTATTAATCATGTATCACATAATTGGAGACTTACATCTTACAAAAAATTTGGCACTTACTAGAATCCTTTTTAGAAGTATTCATCTCTCACACATTGCGGGAAGGAAACACATTGGCAGATCATCTTGCAAATAAAGGTTGTGATGGTCATGAGGAGAGGTCATTTTCACCAGTTTATATCATCAAACAAGATGTAAAAATGCAAGATTTACTTACTTTTGACAAGACATCGTATGATAGAACTTTCTCAAATGTGCAGATTTGAGTTTACCCCCATGTGAAAACTATCACCTGAGCTCATTACTTGGTGGGTGTAGTTACAACACATCAATTATCCACATGGAATAAGTTGATACAGAGCACACAGTAGTAACAACACCAAAAGCTTAATTACACATTTATCTCAAGGAGATGGGCATCATTAAATGTATCGATTCATTATACTTACAATCAAACATAAACTAAGATCACCGATGCCGATATCGATATCTCGTACCTTGCAAGACTATCAAAACTACCATCTTATAGATTCAACATGAGCATGCTCTTATCACACCACCACGTTTTCATCTTCCAATGCCAAGTATGAAACATAGGAGTCTTCTAACAACATTCTAACCATCCGCCACCTTTCACCCTTTACTCAATGCTAATATACGAGCATAAGAATTCTATTATCATTTGGATCATTCCTCTCCAAACTCAGTGCTCATGTATAATGGCTCCTCTGACTATCATTTTGAAATGATACCCAATATCTTTTGGCTACACCACATGCACATAACTATATATCCGCCACCCTTCCTATTTTCAAATTGTATCCCCTTATTCTAAATAGCTTTATTGGTGTTCACACTTGGTGTCCTTCAACACAACTGTCACCACCTTTCATCATTTCCCAATACCGAGCATAAGTATAAGGACCTTTGACTATCGAGGAGGAATGATCTTTGGTATTATTCAGTTCAGTCCCTTGCTGCAAATATAGGGTTCACGGTTTTGATTGCCCCAAAATAGAGAGCTACGAAATCGGTTGTAAATCACAATTACAACCCAATTCAATAAACTTTTAAACAGCAGTGAAAACCGATATCAAATCAACATGAAACCAAGAAACATAATAATAATAGATCGATCAGAACATCTGCGAAAATTGAGTTTCATCCAACCATTAACTATCTTCGAAATTGAATTGCAAATATTATAGGCCTTGAGTACAATGTAAATCTAAAGTTTAATTCATCTTACAACCGACGTACTCATTCAAGAATTTGAGAACAGTGAAACCACAAACACGAGGATGAAGAACTAAAAGATATTGGCGGGAATCATATTCTTCTTTTTATTATTTTGTTCCCCTTACATTACTATTTCCCAAATCCTCCCCTCCTCCATTTTTTGAATTATAGAGATAAAGATCCCTTTCCACATCCAATAACTAATTTATAAAACTAACTTCTAACTTCCCATTACTCCAACCAATGTGAATGACCGGTTTATAATAGGATGGTTGGCATAATGAATGAGCTAGTAATTAATCATGGAGTTGACAACGAAGTTGTCAAATTCATGATGATACTTATTATGTGTAGACACCTAAAAATCCTTTAGAAATAAAGTATTTTTATTTTCTAAAAACCCCTGATGACATCATCATTTATTAATTAATTGATTTTTTAATTAATTAACTTATTTTTATGTCATTAAATCCCTTTATCTTAATTAAAAATATTTAATAAGGAATCCATCCAAAAATGTTTAAATTTAAACATCATTCCCCTATTTATTAATTATTGAATTAATAAATTGACCAAAAATCCAAAAAAATAAATAATTCATTTATTTTTTCCCAAAACCTTAGAAATATTCTAAAGACCACTAACCTCTTCTGGAATCTTCTAATCCCTCTTTAATTTCGATTAAAGGCTAATCCCATCATTTTCTAACCCTAATCCCAACTCAAAATATTTAATTAAGATTAAATATCTAATCCTCCTTTTTATTAATTTATTTTAATAAAATATCCTCAAACCAAACCCCTTGGAAATAAATAAATCTTTATCTATTTCCTTAAATCCATTTTTATCCCTAGAAAGTCCTAGACCCTTCTAGAAAGTCTTCATCCTTATCCCCTTGACTCAAACCCTAAGCTTACCCCAAACCCTAACCTATCCTCCTAACCCAACCCCTTCCAAAAGCCTATAAATACTCCTCATTTCTAAGAGCAATTCACCCATTCACCTTTTATTTCAAGCATTGTTATCATGCTAATTTACCTCTAAGTTTAGCATAATCATTCTAACTTAGCTTATTTTCAAGCATTTTTAGCTCATCTTAGTATAGAACTAATGGATTAACTTAGTTTCATTCCTATTTATGCATCATATCATATCTATTTTGGGCTTAAAAATCTATTTAATCATACTAATTGCATAATCTTGAGTTCTTGAAGCCTTAGGGGCAATTTTGGGTGTTCTACCCAATATTGTGCCACTTATGGGGTTTTCATGAAACTTAATCCTCCCAAATCTGCATTATGAACATGCTCCAGGTGCTTTGAGAGCATACCCACATTCCTTTATGTGAGAAACTCAAACAGTGCATGGGCGCACCTATTTTAGCTCAATCTGAATGACTTTGTGGATAACTGTTTGCTTTTTGTTAGGTATATACTATTTAGGCTAACATTTGACATGTCTACGCCTTTCAAAATAGATTAGGTTCACATGGATCACATTATGTCAAAGACACTTACTACTAAGATTTAATCTTCTAAACCCAATTACATCAATAAGACATGAAATGGCTTACTAGCCATGTTACAATATAAATTAACTTCATATAATCCAAAACCCTCAAAATATTGCCAATCGTGGGATGCACCTACATCATACTCCCGGGGACACAAAAATTCAAGTCCCATTGAATTGCCATAAGCTTCTTCTGAGTTTTCCAATTGCATGAAGGCAATAATGGAATCATAAGAATGACTGAATTGATGCCGCTCCGCACAACGTACTAGTGCCACTCTTCATGGTGAATACCCTTTGTGGTATGTATGACGATGCCTCCTTTGAATCTTGGAACAAATATAGTAGACATGATCATCATATCATCTGTATAAAATACCTATCAAATTGATCCATAATCTGGCATTCATCTTGTTTATATATCACTAGGGCATAATGATGAGCATTAAATACTCCATCTGCTATGTCAATAGTCTTCTCTTCAGCATCTGATCTTTGCACTACATCTTTTCCTTCTTGATCATTTTTGTCAACATTCCCATCATCCAGGAAAATAATGTTTTCTTCAACCATACCTATCACCAACTCTCCTTCATCTACAAGAACCTTCTCCTCACAAGGTTCAACAATAACATCTTGTTGTTCACTCTCCACACCAGCATTCATCTACTGTCTGTGCCCTTCCAATTGAATGCGTACCTCTTCTTGATCTATTTCTTCCTTAGTAACTTCATCTTCATCTACTACTTGCTCCAAGAGCAATGCTATCCTCTCCCACTTTGCAATACTCTTATCCAACTCTTCTTCAAGATTCTTTAACCTTTCTTCTTCTTCTTCTCTCTCTTCTTGGCTTCTTCTCTTTCCTTCTTTTCTTGATCTCTCTTCCTCTCATCTTTCATGTACTCTTTGAGAGCTTTGTAGATCTCTCTCTCAGACATTACTAGATACATCTTCATACTCCAAGAATTCTTTTGACACCTCTGATATACCTTTCAACTTTGGAACACACGAGGAGGGAATGGGCACTCCACGGTTTAAAAAAGGAACTAGTATACTAAAGATTACAAAAGAGTTCTTCCTCTATGGCGATCAAAACTAAAATTCAATCTTCCATCAAACAATCCCAAAAAGATCTTGCTGAGCTCTAATACCACTTGATGTAGAGTGCACATCAGTAACAACACCAAAAGATTAATTACACATTTATCTCAAGGAGATGGGCATCATTAAATGTATTTGTTTCATTACACTTACAATCAAACTTAAACTGAGATCACCGATGCTGATATCAATATCTCGTACCTTGCAAGACTGTCAAAACCGCCATATTATAGATTCAACATGAGCATGCTCTTATCACACCACTACATTTTCATCTTCCAATGTCGAGTGTGAAACATAGGAGTCTTCTAACAACATTCTAACCATCTGCCACCTTTCACCCTTTCCTCAATGCCAATATACAAACATAAGAACTCTGTTATCATTTGGATCGTTCCTCTCCGAACTCAATGCTCATGTATAATGGCTCCTCTGACTCTCATTTTGAAATGATACCCAATGTCTTTCAGCTACATCACATGCACATAACTATATATCCGCCACCCTTCCTATTTTCAAATTGTATCCCCTCATTCTAAATAGCTTTGCTGGTGTTCACCACTCGGTTAAATCCTTCAACATGATTGTTGCCACCTTTCATCATTTCCCAATACCAAGCATAAGTATAAGGACCTTCAACTATCGAAGAGGAATGATCTTTGGTATCATTCGGTTCAGTCCCTTGCTACAAATATAGGGTTCACAGTTTTGACTATCACAAAATAGAGAGCTACGAAATTAGTTGTAAATCACAAGTACAACCTAATTCAATAAAATTTTAAATACCAATGAAAATTGATATAAGATAAACACGAAACCAAGAAACATAATAACAATAGATCGATCAGAACATCTGTGGAAACTGATTTTCATCCAACCATTAACTATCTTCGAAATTGAATTGCAAATATTACAGGCCTTGAGTACAATGTAAATCCAAAGTTTAATTCATCTTACAACTGACATACTCATTCAATAATTCGAGAACAACAAAACCACAAATACGAGGATGAAGAACTAAAAGATATTTTCGGGAATCATATTCTTCTTTTTATTATTTTGTTCCCCTTACATTACTATTTCCCAAATCCTCCCCTCCTCCATTTCTCGAATTGTAGAGATAAAGATCCCTTTTCACACCTGATAACTAATTTATAAAACTAACTTCTAACTTCCCATTACTCCAACCAACATGAACGACCGGTTTGTAATAGGATGGTTGGCATAATGAATGAACTAGTAATTAATCATGGAGTTGACAATAAAGTTGTTAACTTCATGATGATACTTATTATGTCTAAGACACTTAGTACTAAGATTTAACCTTCTAAACAAAAATTACATCAATAAGACATGAAATGGCTTACTAAGACATGTTACAATATAAATTAACTTTGTATAATCCAAAACCTTTAAAATATTTCCATGTGTGGGATGCACCTACATCATAAGTACTATACCTATGTGGGAGTGTGAAAGGATGATGTAGCAATGAATTAATAATCTTAGGGTTATTAATTTGAATCATCATCTGTATGCCGCCATTGCTTATTTACAGCCCAGTCTAAGTACATTGTTGTAATTAATTACATGGATGTTATGTGAGGCTTTTCTAACACACACTTTGGTTTATTATGAGCCTTGTACTATTACAACTTCAAGAAAAGATTATGGGAGATTTTCTTAATTGGCACGAGTACCATTTTCTCCTCTATTGCCTTCAAATACCTTGGCTTTTAGCAATGTTAAGTAGTTTCCTTCCTGGGTTGGATTCTTGTTTTGACACCGTGCTTTATTTTCAAATTGGAGTTTCCTCACTGCGCTACTTGTGGTTATCTTCATGCCGACCTCTTGCCTAGGAATTTTAGGGTATTCCTATCCCCGCTTACCTCTGAGCTCCCATTCCCCAATAGAATTAATGACCCAGAGATTGAACAAGTGTTCATCTGCAACTCCATGCTCCATTATAGGGTAGTTCACGAGATTATTGGTGAAAATATACTCTCACCAAGGACTAAATTCGTTGTATTTCCAAGGCAAATGGTGTCAATTTTCCTGTCCATCCTAATGGACCTACTACAATTAGTTGAGTTAGTGCTTTTTATTGCCAATAAAATAGCATGCCCACAGTTCATTTTAGACAATCGACTCATGGGGCCCTATAGAAGTATGAGCTATGGTCGAGAAGAGCACTGGTTAGTGGGATTTTTTCTCACCGTGACCTCATAACAAGCCATGAACATCTGATGGATTATGATTACTTCAAATGGGCCATGGAGAAAAGGAGCTATCGAATTATTAGTACCAATCTGTAGATTGTGAGCCCGGCTCTTGGTAAGGACCTTGCGGACAAGATTAGGCACCTAGCTCATGTGGTGTTGGATCTTTTTCTTTTTCCATATCCATTGGTTCAACCACCTCCAATGAATTCATATTGCAAAGTGTTACCTCCTGGTACTTCAAAATAGGTACTCGACCTAAATGTACCTCTTTTACCAACTCAGTCATCTAGCATTCCTCCTGCAACTCTGACTACACTAGACAGTTGGGACGTGATGACTGTTATGGCTCCACCTGTAGGTTGGGAGTTGGCATGGGACCATGTGCTACAGCCATCCTCTCCCATGGATGAATGTTAGCTGCACTTAATTGGTTGGTTCTTGATTAAAAATTTTTATCTATCATGTTGTATTACAAATGCATTTTTGGCGGGTCTTTTGGCAGATTTGTCCAGAGCTGTCATCAGTTTTGTATCTACCCAATAAGTGGGTTTTTGGGTTCTGATTGTATCATCCTTCATGAATTTGTGGTTTTCATGTGGAAAACTAAATGTAAATATCTCTATAATTTCCTTGCATGTATATGACAATGATTCTAGGGTTTCTTCATGATTCTTCCATGGATAAGTTCTTGAATCAGTTTATATTAATATAAATATGGCAGCTAGTCCACTTTGGCTTAAATAAATAAATAAATTAGGTAGGTTTTCTTAGGTTAAAGAAGGGACATAATTGTGAAGCGATCAAATAGGTCTTGACATGATAAAAATAAAAATTAATATTTAAAATTGACAAATAGTTTCAAATATATCTCTTGATTTTTGAAAAATAAATTGTCTCTATATTTTTCATCTTCTGGACACCCTTTTGCTCTTTAATTACAAATACCCTCTCTTGTTCATAGTTGGGAGGTTTTTAATTTTCCCACACTTTGTGTTTGAACTGCTACATTACCATTGAAAGTGATTATGTAACTATCATGTTTGGGCTCCAAATTATGCATAAATAATCACAAGTACACCTTCTTACTACTTGGTTAAGACCCACCACCAAGTAGAATATAGGGTGCCAAACATAGTATGTATATATAGTATGTATGTTAAGACAACTTTTAAAATCTTGGGATCTGAGAGTGAGGAGCTCCCTCCTACTAATGAGTTGTTGGTTTGAAAGACATCAGCCTTGGAAGGTATGTCGATAAACAAAGGATGCCTCAGTCTAATTCCCAAAATGAGCATGTATATGATTCTGAAAATCTTCCCTCAAGTATCCAAGAGAGTCTTTGTGAGAAATTTAACAGCAAAGGAATATGTAACACAGACAACATGGAGCACATGTATATTAAAAAACCTTTTGCAGGTAGCAAAAATTTCTACTCCAATAATAGGAATGGGTAGTCCACAAATTATCAAGTACTACTACTCCTAAATTAGTGAGCTTCTAAATGACATGAAGTCTTTAATGCAAAACAATGGCATGTCAATCAATAAAAATAGTGAGAATAACCACAAGAACCTTGGAATGGAGCTTCCTAAGATAATTAATGATATGAATAAACATGTCTGTAAGATAGGTGTAGAATCTAAGGACAAATGAAAAACATTGGCAGAAATCCTCAACACCTTACTTGCAACCAATTGAAATTGAGAGATAAGTTATTTGCAAGCATATGCACATTACTCTTGATGATACTAGGAGCATTCATAGGCATATTCAAGTGTGGATGAGTACTAAAATATCCATAACATGAACAAAAGTTTGTTAGCAATCAATGTAGAGGATATTAAATGCATAAATTTAGCGGGGATTCAACTATGTGGACTTTGTTTGCATCAAATAATATTTTGCATCATATTCAACAATCTATCATCAAGAAATTCTATCAAATTAATATGTACGGATATAATGGTATTATTTCCATCTCTATCTTTATTTCTATATTGTGAGTAGCCAAAAAAGCAATGTGTAGAAAAAATGACAACATATATTTGTAAAAAATATGAATTCTCTCTCCTTGTACCATCTCTCTCTCTCTCTCTCTCTCTCTATATATATATATATATATATATATGTATGTATGAATGTATGTATGTAGATATACATATATATATGTGTGTGTGTATATATATGTATATATATATACATATATATATATGTTTATATATATATATATCTGTGTGTGTGTGTGTGTATGTATGTAGATATACATATATATATACATATATATATACACACACACACACATATATATATATGTGTGTTATGTAGATAGACCTATATATATACATATATATATACACACACATATATGTATATGTATATATATATATGTATATATATATATATATATATGTATATGTATATATATATATATGTATATGTATATATATATATGTATATGTATATATATATATGTATATGTATATATATATGTATATGTATATGTATATATATGTATATGTATATGTATATATATATATGTATATGTATATATATGTATATGTATATATATATGTATATGTATATATATATATATATATGTATATATATATATATATATACATACATATATATCTATAT